>JAWNKX010001080.1:0-37500 GCA_035041755.1 Cacoxenus indagator
ACGGTGCATGCCCCGTATCAACACACGACTGCAATTCCGACCACAAGGCCATTGAACTTATAATTGACCTGAACTGCCGCTTCAAAAGTCGCCAGAACATTAAACCCATCCTTAACTACGCAAAAATTGATGTCCGTCTGTTTAACCAAGAATTGACCAATCGAATCAATCATACCAACATCCCAGCAAACAGAAACTTAAACTGTGAGGAAATTGACGATTTTGTCGAAGAATTGACTACCCTAATCAATAGAGCGGTCAATAAGGCAACCCCAAGAAAGCGGGTAAGTCAGTATTATGACATGTTTCCTCTCAGCGAAAGAGTCACCTTACTTATCGCGTATAAACGCAAAATTTGCAGACTTTGGGAAAGACACCGCAGCGATCCTGCGATGGATTTCCTAAAGCCCCTGATTAAATCCCTTTCTAAAATAATCAAGTCCTGTATTAACCAACAATACGCTAATAGCCTACAAAACCGCATTCAATCCATCAAAGTGGACAATAATATGTTTAAGCAGCTGAAGAGTTCGCTCAACGTTGAGCCCACTAGGTACCTCCAACTTCCCGTCTTAACCCATGAAAACCGAATATGTACCACAGACTCCGACAAAGCTGACCTATTTGCCAAAATATATGAACGATCCTTTACAAACAGTCTCAGCAGTATAAACCCAGACTGGGAGGCCACTTTAAGCGATATGGTCGAGGCGGGCGTCGGGAATGACCTGCCTCCAATTACTTCCTTCACGGACACAAACTTAGCCACCAATGAGCTTTATGATGAATCCCTGATCAGTAGCTCCACGATCAACTCCATAATGAAAGGACTGAACACAAAAAAGTCCAGCAGCTTCGATAAAGTCTCCAACTTCATACTGAAAAAAGCAAGAAACAATAGACACTTCAAGCAGTTCCTGCTTATACTATTCAATCAATGCTTATGTATTGGATATTTCCCAAAAGTTTGGAAAATTGCCAACATCAAACCCCTCCCTAAACCAAATAAAACAAGAGCAAATCCAGAAAACTACAGACCTGTTTCATTGCTAAGCAACATTGGTAAGCTATTCGAGAAATGCATACTAGAAATGTTGAGTGAGGAGTCAGAGCGCTGCGGAGTACTGAAGGATCACCAAATGGGATTCCGACAGTTATTCGGTACTGTGCAGCCTCTGATGTACTTCACGGACAATGTGACCAAAGCACTGAATAACCGGAAAGCAGTAATAGCGGTAGCCATCGACGTAAGTAAAGCATTTGACTCAGTCTACACTGATGGCCTGCTTTACAAAATGCTCGATGCCGGTATTGGACCAAACATTGTCAGAATAACAAGGTCATTCCTCTCGAATAGAAAGTTTCGTGTTACAATAGGGAACACAACAACTGAGGCGGCATACGAGATTAGGTCCTCAGTACCTCAAGGAGCCGTACTGTCGCCACATCTCTACAACATATTCCTTTCAGACTTCCCGGAACCTCCATTCGACTGTATCAAATTAGTGGCTTATGCTGATGATATAATGATTTTTGTAGAAGGCGTTCATATGAAGAACATGGCAAAACAAATGAACAAATACCTCCAAAAGGTTGAGGGTTACTACACCAGTTGGGGAGTAAAAATAAACTATGATAAGTGTGAGGCAATTACCTTCTACGACCCACAATTATCATATAGAAACTGCCGCAAAACAAATAGACCAGAAGTCAAATTTGCTGAACACACCATCAAACAGCAACAAACAGTGAAATACCTGGGCGTAAAATTTGACAATCACCTTAACTTTGTACAGCACGTTAACGACATAATACTGAAGGCAAAAAGAAAACTACAGATGTGGTCCCTAGCTTTCCGCACCAATGTGGGGCTACGCTCACGCATCCGAAAAATCATCTACCTTCAGGTGATTAGGCCATTGATAACGTACGGGTGGCCAACATGGTTTGGAGTATCCCCACATCAGATGGAGAGACTCCAAAGGCTCGAAAGACAATGCCTAAGATACGCCGTTGGTAAAGGTGGGAAGGCTAGGAACCCCAACCGACACTACAAACTAACCAACAGTAACATGTACGACCAACTTAGACTTGACACCCTTGAAAAACACATGGCCATTATTGGCTGTAACACTATAATAAAGACAAGACTCATTGATAACAATAAACTGACTAAAAGTATGTTTATGAGAAGGGACGCAGTGAGACAAGTGAAACATATATCCCCATGCCGCTTCTACGACATTTTCAGTAATTTTGCACAGTCACACGAAAGCTATTCCCCATTCTACAGACCAAACAGAAAATGGCCCAACCATGAGAACAGTTGACATTTGTGATAGCTGAATTCCAGTTGAGGGACTAGAAGTCCCCAAACAAGAAATAGAAGGCAACAATAATGAAGATAAAACCAAATTAAATCCACAAGGGCCGTGCATAAAGAAAAACAAATAATCTCATAATACATGTGATAACAAGACACACTAAAAGTGGAAATAATAATGAATAAACAGTATATATTCACAAGACTGTTTAGTAGATTAAGCAATCTTAAGCAATTAAGCTACCTAATATAAGTAATAGTATAAGCCGTAACCTGTGAATATTATAAAAAATTAGTTTTAAGCTAATAGTTAATAAGCTAGCCCTAAGTGTTGTAAATATTTGTTAAGTACATTTATAAGAAAACAAAGCTTTAAAACTGAATGAATAAAAAAATTGTAGTTGTAGTTGTAGTAGGATTTCGTCATTCTTGTGCGAGTTGTCACGTTGTGTAGTGCTAAAATTAATAAAAGTGTGAAAAATGTCTGGTCGTGGTCCTCTCGTTAACACTGAGTGGTTGTAATTAAAAATTTTTTTTAAATTTCGTACAAAGCAAACTGCTCCTAAGTCATAAGTTTTGAGCGAGTGTCAGTGAACAAGAAATAGTACAAGTGCGCAAAGGACGCAAAGAAAATAGCGCAACAAGTGCCACGGCACTTACGAGTCGTGTCCATAGAAGACACTAGTGACAACAAAGACGCTAGTGATTAAAGAAAAAGCGTTAGTGAAAGAAAAGGCGCCAGTGAGCGCGAAGGCGTCAGCGATCGAGAAGGCGCTGACTGCCATGGAGAAAGACGAGGAAAGGTGCGAGGCCTGTGAGCAAAAGATGGAGGAAGAGTATTACTCCAACATGTCGGATGAAGAATACTCAAACCAGCAAGACTTGCCATTATCAGATGGCTACTCCACAGAAACTGAGTCGGTGGACAGAAACTCACACGTTAATACTGTGGCAGCGGCCAATCGCAATATGCCGGTCATTTCTGAGAGCTCACAACTCCACGAGCTGAGAGAATTACTGCGACATCATAGCGCGCTCATCGAGGCGCTGAGAAACGAGAACAAGCTGCTCAAGGAGCAGCTTGAGTCATCTAAGAAAAGTGAAGAAGCCCCGGCTGCCGGAACTTCGCATCGCTCTGCAGCGCCAGAGTCAACACCATCAGCAAGCCCTAAATCGAAGCGGGCAAAGACGCAGCGGGCGAGTCAACAATCGCCCCAACCGATAGCGCCATCAAAACGGACATCGAACGGGACCTCGGCGGAGGCAGCCAAGAAGACTCCCGTCGGTACACCTGCCAAAACAGCAGCGCAACCAACCTTGAACTATCGAGACAAGCAATCAATAACGTTAAGGGTAAGGACAAACCTCCTGAAATCATATTAAACGGGGTTAATATTAAGGAATTATGCACGGCCTTAGAGACCACAGTTAAAGATAAAGGTTTTACCTTCATAAAAAAGAGTAGGGACACTTTTGCCCTCAAAATGTGCAACCTGCACGACTACCAAGTTGCTAAAAACCTGTTAATAGCAGGTAACTCTAGGTTTTTCACCTTCACGCCTAAGGCGCAAAAACCCATCACACTTATCTTGAAAAACATGCCGCAGCATTACTGCGAAAACGATATCATTAAATCAATAGAGGATAAGCAAATAGAAAATACCAAAATCACTTAAAATAAGTCAGTTCAAGGATATTCATTGGTTGATCCAGTTTGAAAACTCGGTAGCCATTGAAAAATTATTGGAGATCAATGAACTTTGTAAGGCTAGGGTGGAATTTCAAAAGTTCCACAATCACACTATTCTACAATGTAAAAAATGTCAGCGGTATAATCATGTTGCATCGAACTGTCATCTGGACTACCGATGCGTTAAATGCAACATGACTCATGGTCCGGGGGGTTGTCCGCTTCCCAAGTCAAATGAACAAGGTGAAAAGGTTCCCTTCTCTTCGGTGTTCTGTGTGAACTGTAACACAAATGGGCATACAGCCAATTACAAAAAGTGTCCGGTTTACCAGAGCCTGAAAAAGAAAGTCCAGGAACGAAAAGCGGAAAAGGAAGCTAAAAAGAGCTTCATAATGAAATCAGTAAACAATTTGGTGTCCGACAAGGTCAGCTTCGCACAAGCAATCCGTGGTCCGGACACACCTAAGAAACCACCCCAACAACAGCAGCAAATCCCACCACAAACAAGCCAGAAACTGAAGGGGCAAACGAAAAAGCCTGAGCAACCTAAGACCCAGAAGGCAGCGAGGCCTGTAGCCATGGGCGAAAGTACCGGCACAGGCTTCCTACTCCAGGAATACAATGAGGTCTTTGGAGTACCCCTTACTACACTGATAAAAAAAGTAAACAAGTTTGTGCCCACTTATAATCGGAACGATCCGATTCATGTCAAGCAGGTCAAACTAATTGAACTTCTCTTAGACATATGCAGCAGTCAGTAATAGGACAGAAAACTAACTTGAATTCCTGGACGGAAAACTTACCCAGCAGTGGTAACCCTCTACCTTCTCCTCTCCCTTATCAAAGAAAGTCCGCTAGATCCAAATCCTTAATCCAAGCAAACCTATCATCTCCGATATGTAATGACGACTGAAGGCAGAATGAAAATAATGCACTGCAATGTTTGTTCACTGGTCAGTGTCGCGAAAAGGCGCATGCTCGGGGAATTTCTGCAGCACCACAAACCCGATATAATGCTGATGTGCGAGACCCGATTGCGTGGCGACCATCGCCTTGCTTTTCCCGGTTACGACCTGCTCAGAGGGGACAAGAGTAGGAAGGGAGAAGTCGGCGTAGCTATCCTGGTCAAGCCTACCATCAAATATAGAGTCATCGACACCAGCGCGATCGGCCTGCGGTGTACTGAAATACTTGGAATAAGTATTTCATGTGACAATGGCAGGTCGATCAACACATTTGAGTTATACAACCGCTCGGAAGCAAAAAGCGGCGATTTCCCCGAAGACCTCACGAGACTACTTAACACTACTGACAATCAAGAAGTGATTATTGGAGGCGACTTCAATGCCGCACATAGTCTCTGGGGAAACATTAAATCAAACTCAAATGGTGATCGGTTGTACAAATGGTACAACGAAAACTCTCTTGACTATGGTATTAAACTTAGCTACAGCGACGAACCAACATTTATCCAAGGTAACCGCAGCCCATCCACAATAGATCTCTTCCTACACTCAGATGATCTGAGAGTGGTTGGATTTGCCAACGGTGCATGCCCCGTATCAACACACGACTGCAATTCCGACCACAAGGCCATTGAACTGATTATTGACCTGAACTGCCGCTTCAAAAGTCGCCAGAACATTAAATCCATCCTTAATTATTCAAAAATTGATGTCCGTCTGTTTAACCAGGAATTGACCAATCGAGTCAAGCATACCAACATCCCAGCAAACAGAAACCTAAACTGTGAGGAAATTGACGATTTTGTCGAAGAATTGACTACCCTAATCAATAGAGCGGTCAATAAGGCAACCCCAAGAAAGCGGGTAAGTCAGTATTATGACATGTTTCCTCTCAGCGAAAGAGTCACCCTACTTATCGCGTATAAACGCAAAATTTGCAGACTTTGGGAAAGACACCGCAGCGATCCTGCGATGGACTTCCTAAAGCCCCTGATTAAATCCCTTTCCAAAATAATAAAGTCCTGTATTAACCAGCAATACGCTAATAGCCTACAAAACCGCATTCAATCCATCAAAGTGGGCAATAATATGTTTAAGCAGCTGAAGAGCTCGCTCAACGTTGAGCCCACTAGGTACCTCCAAATTCCAGTCCTAACCCATGAAAACCAAATATGTACCACAGACTCCGACAAAGCTGACCTATTTGCCAAAATATATGAACGATCCTTTACAAACAGTCTCAGCAGTATAAACCCAGACTGGGAGGCCACTTTAAGCGATATGGTCGAGGCGGGCGTCGGGAATGACCTGCCTCCAATTACTTCCTTCACGGACACAAACTTAGCCACCAATGAGCTTTATGATGAATCCCTGATCAGTAGCTCCACGATCAACTCCATAATGAAAGGACTGAACACAAAAAAGTCCAGCAGCTTCGATAAAGTCTCCAACTTCATACTGAAAAAAGCA
Source organism: Cacoxenus indagator (assembly GCA_035041755.1). Classification (NCBI taxonomy): domain Eukaryota; kingdom Metazoa; phylum Arthropoda; class Insecta; order Diptera; family Drosophilidae; genus Cacoxenus; species Cacoxenus indagator. The sequence goes on from JAWNKX010001080.1 coordinate 6,449, forward strand.
AGAAACAATAGATACTTCAAGCAGTTCCTGCTTATACTATTCAATCAATGCTTATGTATTGGATATTTCCCAAAAGTTTGGAAAATTGCCAACATCAAACCCCTCCCTAAACCAAATAAAACAAGAGCAAATCCAGAAAACTACAGACCTGTTTCATTGCTAAGCAACATTGGTAAGCTATTCGAGAAATGCATACTGGAAATGTTGAGTGAGGAGTCAGAGCGCTGCGGAGTACTGAAGGATCACCAAATGGGATTCCGACAGTTATTAGGTACTGTGCAGCCTCTGATGTACTTCACGGACAATGTAACCAAAGCACTAAATAACCGGAAAGCAGTAATAGCGGTAGCCATCGACGTAAGTAAAGCATTTGACTCAGTCTACACTGATGGCCTGCTTTACAAAATGCTCGATGCCGGTATTGGACCAAACATTGTCAGAATAACAAGGTCATTCCTCTCGAATAGAAAGTTTCGTGTTACAATAGGGAACACAACAACTGAGGCGGCATACGAGATTAGGTCCTCAGTACCTCAAGGAGCCGTACTGTCGCCACATCTCTACAACATATTCCTTTCAGACTTCCCGGAACCTCCATTCGACTGTATCAAATTAGTGGCTTATGCTGATGATATAATGATTTTTATAGAAGGCGTTCATATGAAGAACATGGCAAAACAAATGAACAAATACCTCCAAAAGGTTGAGGGTTACTACACCAGTTGGGGAGTAAAAATAAACTATGATAAGTGTGAGGCAATTACCTTCTACGACCCACAATTATCATATAGAAACTGCCGCAAAAGAAATAGACCAGAAGTCAAATTTGCTGAACACACCATCAAACAGCAACAAACAGTGAAATACCTGGGCGTAAAATTTGACAAACACCTTAACTTTGTACAGCACGTTAACGACATAATACTGAAGGCAAAACGAAAACTACAGATGTGGTCCCTAGCCTTCCGCACCAATGTGGGGCTACGTTCACGCATCCGAAAAATCATCTACCTTCAGGTGATTAGGCCATTGATAACGTACGGGTGGCCAACATGGTTTGGAGTATCCCCACATCAGATGGAGAGACTCCAAAGGCTCGAAAGACAATGCCTAAGATACGCCGTTGGTAAAGGTGGGAAGGCTAAGAACCCCAACCGACACTACAAACTAACCAACAGTAACATGTACGACCAACTTAGACTTGACACCCTTGAAAAACACATGGCCATTATTGGCTGTAACACTATAATAAAGACAAGACTCATTGATAACAATAAACTGACTAAAAGTATGTTTATGAGAAGGGACGCAGTGAGACAAGTGAAACATATATCCCCATGCCGCTTCTACGACATTTTCAGTAATTTTGCACAGTCGTACGAAAGCTATTCCCCATTCTACAGACCAAACAGAATATGGCCCAACCATGAGAACAGCTGACATTTGTGATAACTGAATTCCAGTTGAGGGACTAGAAGTCCCCAAACAAGAAATAGAAGGCAACAATAATCAAGATAAAACCAAATTAAATCCACAAGGGCCGTGCATAAAGAAAAACAAATAATCTCATAATACATGTGATAACAAGACACACTAAAAGTGGAAATAATAATGAATAAACAGTATATATTCACAAGACTGTTTAGTAGATTAAGCAATCTTAAGCAATTAAGCCACCTAACATAAGTACTAGTATAAGCCGTAACCTGTGAATATTATAAAAAATTAGTTTTAAGCTAATAGTTAATAAGCTAGCCCTAAGTGTTGTAAATATTTGTTAAGTACATTTATAAGAAAACAAAGCTTTAAAACTGAATGAATAAAAAATTGTAGCATTGTAGCATTGTAAAGTTGGAATTCAGTGAGTGCGAAGTAAGAATAATAGTAAGAGTTGGTTTATAAAAATGTCTGAGCCTGTTGCAGTTATTATTATTTTTAAATTTCGTACAAAGCAAACTGCTCCTAAGTCATAAGTGTCACTGAACAACAAATAGTACAAGTGCGCAAAGGACGCAAATTATACCAGTGAATAAAGTAAACAAGAGAAATTATAAGTGCGCAAAGGACGCAAAGAAAATAGCGCAACAAGTGCCACGGCACCCACGAGTCGTGTCCATTGAAGACACAAGACGCTAGTGAAAGAAAAAAAAAAAAAAAAAGCGTTAGTGAAAGAAAAGGCGCCAGTGAGCGCGAAGGCGTCAGTGATCGAGAAGGCGCTGACTGCCATGGAGAACGACGAGGAAAGGTGCGAGGCCTATGAGCAAAAGATGGAGGAAGAGTATTACTCCAACATGTCAGATGAAGAATACTCAAACCAGCAAGACTCGCCATTATCAGATGGCTACTCCACAGAAACTGAGTCGGTGGACAGAAACTCACACGTTAATACTGTGGCAGCGGCCAATCGCAATATGCCGGTCATTTCTGAGAGCTCACAACTCCACGAGCTGAGAGAATTACTGCGACATCATAGCGCGCTCATCGAGGCGCTGAGAAACGAGAACAAGCTGCTCAAGGAGCAGCTTGAATCATCTAAGAAAAGTGAAGAAGCCCCGGCTGCCGGAACTTCGCATCGCTCTGCAGCGCCAGAGTCAACACCATCAGCAAGCCCTAAATCGAAGCGGGCAAAGACGCAGCGGGCGAGTCAACAATCGCCCCAACCGATAGCGCCATCAAAACGGACATCGAACGGGACCTCGGCGGAGGCAGCCAAGAAGACTCCCGTCGGTACACCTGCCAAAACAGCAGCGCAACCAACTTTGACTATCGAGACAAGCATCAATAACGTTAAGGGTAAGGACAAACCTCCTGAAATCATATTAAACGGGGTTAATATTAAGGAATTATGCACGGCCTTAGAGACCACAGTTAAAGATAAAGGTTTTACCTTCATAAAAAAGAGTAGGGACACTTTTGCCCTCAAAATGTGCAACCTGCACGACTACCAAGTTGCTAAAAACCTGTTAATAGCAGGTAACTCTAGGTTTTTCACCTTCACGCCTAAGGCGCAAAAACCCATCACACTTATCTTGAAAAACATGCCGCAGCATTACTGCGAAAACGATATCATTAAATCAATAGAGGATAAGCAAATTGAAAATACCAAAATCCTTAAAATAAGTCAGTTCAAGGATATTCATTGGTTGATCCAGTTTGAAAACTCGGTAGCCATTGAAAAATTATTGGAGATCAATGAACTTTGTAAGGCTAGGGTGGAATTTCAAAAGTTCCACAATCACACTATTCTACAATGTAAAAAATGTCAGCGGTATAATCATGTTGCATCGAACTGTCATCTGGACTACCGATGCGTTAAATGCAACATGACTCATGGTCCGGGGGGTTGTCCACTTCCCAAGTCAAATGAACAAGGTGAAAAGGTTCCCTTCTCTTCGGTGTTCTGTGTGAACTGTAACACAAATGGGCATACAGCCAATTACAAAAAGTGTCCGGTTTACCAGAGCCTGAAAAAGAAAGTCCAGGAACGAAAAGCTGAGAAGGAAGCTAAAAAGAGCTTCATAATGAAATCAGTAAATAATTTGGTGTCCGACAGGGTCAGCTTCGCACAAGTAATCCGTGGTCCGGACACAACCAAGAAACCACCCCAACAACAGCAGCAAATCCCACCACAAACAAACCAGAAACTGAAGGGGCAAACGAAAAAGTCTGAGCAACCTAAGACCCAGAAGGCAGCGAAGCCGGTAGCCATGGGCGAAAGTACCGGCACAGGCTTCCTACTCCAGGAATACAATGAGGTCTTTGGAGTACCCCTTACTACACTGATAAAAAAAGTAAACAAGTTTGTGCCCACTTATAATCGGAACGATCCGATTCATGTCAAGCAGGTCAAACTAATTGAACTTCTCTTAGACATATGCAGCAGTCAGTAATAGGACAGAAAACTAACTTGAATTCCTGGACGGAAAACTTACCCAACAGTGGTAACCCTCTACCTTCTCCTCTCCCCTATCAAAGAAAGTCCGCTAGATCCAAATCCTTAATCCAAGCAAACCTATCATCTCCGATATGTAATGACGACTGAAGGCAGAATGAAAATAATGCACTGCAATGTTTGTTCACTGGTCAGTGTCGCGAAAAGGCGCATGCTCGGGGAATTTCTGCAGCACCACAAACCCGATATAATGCTGATGTGCGAGACCCGATTGCGTGGCGACCATCGCCTTGCTTTTCCCGGTTACGACCTGCTCAGAGGGGACAAGAGTAGGAAGGGAGAAGTCGGCGTAGCTATCCTGGTCAAGCCTACCATCAAATATAGAGTCATCGACACCAGCGCGATCGGCCTGCGGTGTACTGAAATACTTGGAATAAGTATTTCATGTGACAATGGCAGGTCGATCAACACATTTGAGTTATACAACCGCTCGGAAGCAAAAAGCGGCGATTTCCCTGAAGACCTCACGAGACTACTTAACACTACTGACAATCAAGCAGTGATTATTGGAGGCGACTTCAATGCCGCACATAGTCTCTGGGGAAACATTAAATCAAACTCAAATGGTGATCGGTTGTACAAATGGTACAACGAAAACTCTCTTGACTATGGTATTAAACTTAGCTACAGCGACGAACCAACATTTATCCAAGGTAACCGCAGCCCATCCACAATAGATCTCTTCCTACACTCAGATGATCTGAGAGTGGTTGGATTTGCCAACGGTGCATGCCCCGTATCAACACACGACTGCAATTCCGACCACAAGGCCATTGAACTTATAATTGACCTGAACTGCCGCTTCAAAAGTCGCCAGAACATTAAACCCATCCTTAACTACGCAAAAATTGATGTCCGTCTGTTTAACCAAGAATTGACCAATCGAATCAATCATACCAACATCCCAGCAAACAGAAACTTAAACTGTGAGGAAATTGACGATTTTGTCGAAGAATTGACTACCCTAATCAATAGAGCGGTCAATAAGGCAACCCCAAGAAAGCGGGTAAGTCAGTATTATGACATGTTTCCTCTCAGCGAAAGAGTCACCTTACTTATCGCGTATAAACGCAAAATTTGCAGACTTTGGGAAAGACACCGCAGCGATCCTGCGATGGATTTCCTAAAGCCCCTGATTAAATCCCTTTCTAAAATAATCAAGTCCTGTATTAACCAACAATACGCTAATAGCCTACAAAACCGCATTCAATCCATCAAAGTGGGCAATAATATGTTTAAGCAGCTGAAGAGCTCGCTCAACGTTGAGCCCACTAGGTACCTCCAACTTCCCGTCTTAACCCATGAAAACCGAATATGTACCACAGACTCCGACAAAGCTGACCTATTTGCCAAAATATATGAACGATCCTTTACAAACAGTCTCAGCAGTATAAACCCAGACTGGGAAGCCACTTTAAGCGATATGGTCGAGGCGGGCGTCGGGAATGACCTGCCTCCAATTACTTCCTTCACGGACACAAACTTAGCCACCAATGAGCTTTATGATGAATCCCTGATCAGTAGCTCCACGATCAACTCCATAATGAAAGGACTGAACACAAAAAAGTCCAGCAGCTTCGATAAAGTCTCCAACTTCATACTGAAAAAAGCAAGAAACAATAGACACTTCAAGCAGTTCCTGCTTATACTATTCAATCAATGCTTATGTATTGGATATTTCCCAAAAGTTTGGAAAATTGCCAACATCAAACCCCTCCCTAAACCAAATAAAACAAGAGCAAATCCAGAAAACTACAGACCTGTTTCATTGCTAAGCAACATTGGTAAGCTATTCGAGAAATGCATACTAGAAATGTTGAGTGAGGAGTCAGAGCGCTGCGGAGTACTGAAGGATCACCAAATGGGATTCCGACAGTTATTCGGTACTGTGCAGCCTCTGATGTACTTCACGGACAATGTGACCAAAGCACTGAATAACCGGAAAGCAGTAATAGCGGTAGCCATCGACGTAAGTAAAGCATTTGACTCAGTCTACACTGATGGCCTGCTTTACAAAATGCTCGATGCCGGTATTGGACCAAACATTGTCAGAATAACAAGGTCATTCCTCTCGAATAGAAAGTTTCGTGTTACAATAGGGAACACAACAACTGAGGCGGCATACGAGATTAGGTCCTCAGTACCTCAAGGAGCCGTACTGTCGCCACATCTCTACAACATATTCCTTTCAGACTTCCCGGAACCTCCATTCGACTGTATCAAATTAGTGGCTTATGCTGATGATATAATGATTTTTATAGAAGGCGTTCATATGAAGAACATGGCAAAACAAATGAACAAATACCTCCAAAAGGTTGAGGGTTACTACACCAGTTGGGGAGTAAAAATAAACTATGATAAGTGTGAGGCAATTACCTTCTACGACCCACAATTATCATATAGAAACTGCCGCAAAACAAATAGACCAGAAGTCAAATTTGCTGAACACACCATCAAACAGCAACAAACAGTGAAATACCTGGGCGTAAAATTTGACAATCACCTTAACTTTGTACAGCACGTTAACGACATAATACTGAAGGCAAAAAGAAAACTACAGATGTGGTCCCTAGCCTTCCGCACCAATGTGGGGCTACGCTCACGCATCCGAAAAATCATCTACCTTCAGGTGATTAGGCCATTGATAACGTACGGGTGGCCAACATGGTTTGGAATATCCCCACATCAGATGGAGAGACTCCAAAGGCTCGAAAGACAATGCCTAAGATACGCCGTTGGTAAAGGTGGGAAGGCTAGGAACCCAAACCGACACTACAAACTAACAAACAGTAACATGTACGACCAACTTAGACTTGACACCCTTGAAAAACACATGGCCATTATTGGCTGTAACACTATAATAAAGACAAGACTCATTGATAACAATAAACTGACTAAAAGTATGTTTATGAGAAGGGACGCAGTGAGACAAGTGAAACATATATCCCCATGCCGCTTCTACGACATTTTCAGTAATTTTGCACAGTCACACGAAAGCTATTCCCCATTCTACAGACCAAACAGAAAATGGCCCAACCATGAGAACAGTTGACATTTGTGATAGCTGAATTCCAGTTGAGGGACTAGAAGTCCCCAAACAAGAAATAGAAGGCAACAATAATGAAGATAAAACCAAATTAAATCCACAAGGGCCGTGCATAAAGAAAAACAAATAATCTCATAATACATGTGATAACAAGACACACTAAAAGTGGAAATAATAATGAATAAACAGTATATATTCACAAGACTGTTTAGTAGATTAAGCAATCTTAAGCAATTAAGCTACCTAATATAAGTAATAGTATAAGCCGTAACCTGTGAATATTATAAAAAATTAGTTTTAAGCTAATAGTTAATAAGCTAGCCCTAAGTGTTGTAAATATTTGTTAAGTACATTTATAAGAAAACAAAGCTTTAAAACTGAATGAATAAAAAAATTGTAGCATTGTAGCATTGTGTGCACAACATTCGTCGTTGATTTAATTATTGTTTGTTTGGGATCACAGTCAGCCGAATTTAATGTTTTTTCTTTTTAAATTTTTCGTTTTTTAATTTTGGTTATATTTTTAAACACATGTAGTTTTGAATCGAATTTTGGCAATCAAGTGTTATTCATATTAATTGCGATATATGTATGATGTTTTCATATATCTTCGCTTTATGTCAGGTGAAAAGTTATTGATTGGATGCGAGACATAGCAGCTATCTGACAATTGATTTTGGATAGAATATCAAGAGTTCAAGACACGTTGCTTGAAAAGAATCTCTTTGATTCTAATACCTTTCTTTTTTTAATTTTTTAAATTTTGATGCAATTTAAGATATAAAATACACAAGTGGAACCTTTAACAACAAAAACATCGTTATTTGGCGAATGAAGTATTAAAAAAAAATTATAAAATAGTTTCAGCTTTTTCAGTTTAATTAATCTTGACTTCAAATGCATCTCTGATGTTGCCCGTAACTCACTCCCAATTCTTGAGCTTCAGTGCGGCCAAGGCAGATTTTTTTCCCGTATTTCGCACTTAATCCTTAACAAATGGGATCTATAATGTTTTAAAAATTTTTGAGTTCAGCATATTAAACGGAATGCTATCTTCCGTCACTAAACCAATATAAGACCGAAATAATTGTTTTTTTTTTTTTTTGCTATTGACGATTTTGAAACCTTTTGTTCTAAACTTTTTTCTTGACTTATTAGTTTTTATTTATGAATATCATACACCACTGTCTGCATTTGGAAGTTACACCTCCTTTATTGTATGTACTTTAAAAATTCAATCACTTTTTAATTTATGCGCACAAATATTACACTCAAATTATTTTTCAAAGTTTTTATGACTCACTTTGGCCCACAGAATTTCCGACAATTAACCACGAGAAACTTCGCAATGCTGAAACAGCAACGTAAAGCGCCGCAATTGCAGAAAACAAATTTTCTAGCGCTGCAAAAATTTGTCTTGCTTTGCTAATTCAAAAATTTTTTGGCAACAAAATTTGCTATTACCTTCTTAAGGCTATTATAGAGGTTCCATGAAAGTTTCATCGAAATCGTTACAGCGGTTTCGTCGTCCATAACGGACATACAAACAAATATACTTCCCCTTTTATATATACAGTTTGTCAAGAAATTGTTGGCAAAACGAAAAATAACTCTAAAAGTATAATTCTACCGCTTATTAATGATGTTAGGAGTTACTTAGAGAAAAAAGTAAAAATGCAGTTTTATTCTGCAATTCATTTACAACAAAACTACAATTAAAAAAAACATTTATTCTTTAAAATTAACTTTAAAAAGTACAAATGAAAAAATATAACGTTTTTCAGTTGTCAAATAATTCTTAGCAAAATAAGAAAGAAGTGAGAAAAGAAGAAGAGAAAAAAAATTAGTCATTTTAAACGATAGGCCCCGTTCCTGGAAAAACGGCACATTGTTGGTGCCCAACTTTAGGCTGTGTAAGTGGTATAATAGAGGTAAAATTAAGTTTGCGAACAATGACAGGAAAAAGAATTGACGAAAATGTTATACAGTTGGTGTATTTCCACTACTATAAGGGTAAATCTCCTAAAGAGTTGTCAGAAATGTTTCCGGTAAAACTGAGAACTGTTTACAATATTATACATCGCGCAGAGAAAGAAAATAGGCTGGAATTAAATAACTCTGCAGGCAGACCAAGAAAGTTGTCAAGAAGAGATGAGTCAAAGATTATTAAGACGATTTACAATGATCCGCAAAGAAGCACAAGATTGTTAGCAGCGGACTTTAAAAATGACTGTGGAGTTGAAGTGTCTCATGAGACTGTTCGACAAGTATTAAAAAATTTCAAATACTTATCAAGAGTTGCCCGTAGGAAACCTTTACTCTCAACACAAAACATTTTGAAAATGTTGACTATTGCTACGGCACACATTTCTTAGCCTTTGGAGTATTGGAGAGATGTGATATTTTGTGACGAAACTAAAATTATGTTGTATTGTCACGAAGGTCCTAACAGGATTTGGCGGCAATCTAATACATCACTCCAAAGGAAAAATGTGATACCTACTATTAAATTTGGCAGATTATCAGTAATGGTATGGGGCTGTATATCTAGCGAAGGCGTTGGTGAATTGAGGATTTTCACGGATATTATGACTAAAGAATTGTATTTGGATATTTTGAAGAAAGAACTAATAAGCAGTGCCCAAAAGTTCGGATTTACAGATCTTCAAAACCCAGAGAAACTCAAGTATAACGTATATCAAGAAAATGACCCAAAACATAAGTCATTGTTATGTAGAACTTGGCTACTATATAACTGCACAAAAGTTATAGACACACCTGCCCAAAGTCCAGACATAAACCCGATTGAATGAAATTTGTGGAGCCACCTGAAAAAAAAGTGGCAAAACGGGTGCCCTCTAACAAAAACGAGCTTATTCGATTCATTCGTGACGAGTGGAATAAAATTCCTGAGGAATATGACATAAAAAAACTAATTGCGTCAATGCGAAGAAGACTTCAAGCTGTAATTGATGCCGATGGTGGACACACCATCTCTCTCTTGCCAAATCTCTTTCAAATCACTTTTTTCTGTTTGTTTTCATCGCTTCTTTCTTATTTTGCAAAGAATTATTTGACAGCTTAAAAACGTTATATTTTTTCATTTGTACTTTTTTAAATTAATTTTAAGAAATAAATGTTTTTTTTTAATTGTAGTTTTGTTGTAAATGAATTGCAGAATGAAACATCATTAATAAGTGGTAGAATTATACTTTTAGAGTTATTTTGCGTTTTGCAAACAATTTCTTGACAAACTGTATATAGATTTGCACTACAAAAGTTTTCTCAATTATTTTTTGTTGATTTGTTATCCCATAGAACCTATAATTTTGTTTGTTTAAGGCTCCGGTTAACGTGCAATGAGCTCCATCGCTCATGATGATTTTTTGCCAAGAGTTTTCATCATTTTCAGCCATCTCGCTTACTCTTTGGGCCCATTCCAATCGACGTACTGCTTCATGGCGAAAATCTTCTTAGACTGACGTTTCAGACGCGCGGTGTCGTTACTCGATCTCACATCTCTGTCAAAAGTTACAGAGTTGCCATATCTTATTGTCGAATTTTCCAAAAGGGTCGAGAATTTGTGTCAAGACGTGATAACTCATTGTTCTGGTTAGCATTGTTGCGAGCAAACTGCAGATTTTATATCTTAATTTGGCTTTAATGATTGGTAGCCTAGAACGTATACAGTGCCTTTGAACCAAGTTCCTTATCTTAATGAGCTGCTTATTGTTATCGGGCTTGCTGGGCATAAAGCTGACATTATTTTCAATTTTGGGTACTGTTAGGCTTATTGCATCATGGCTGAAGTTAATGTTTGTTTTTTTTTTTTCAGTTTCTTTTTTCTTTACAAAGTTTAAAACAAAATCGAAATGCTCTGCAATTTTATTTCATGTAACCCTATAGATAAAATATAGAAGCAACTAGTGAACAATTAATGATTGTTGCATTTACTAAAATGCACTTAAGTACTTTAAAAAAGTTGGTTGTTTTTACGGACAGCAGAATTTATAGTTTGACCTCAGGAATAGAGAAAAAATAGTTTGAAATGAAAATGCTCGACAATTTTTTATGCCTCTTAATAGGCTATGTGTACGGCATGAAATAATTCAATCACGATGCAAACTGTGGCGAGCAGCAATTACGAGAGAAAGAAGACTGCGGTTGAGTGAGAAAGATCACGAAGAGATACAAGTATATTGATATAGGCTATTTGTCTATTGAAGTTATTATTGTTGTTGTCGCTTGCATGAATTATTGACTGCAATTACTTTTGCCTTTCAATTTTATGCTGCATTTGATTTGTTGTTTGGGTTTCTTACTCACCCCTCCAGTTTCTCAACTCCTCGATTGTGAAAATCAATAATTAATTTCCAACAACTGTTTGAATTTGTTGCTGCGATTTTCTTTGCCTTATTGTTTTGTTTGTTTATATGTATCTGTGCAGTTCGCAAATTTAATGCTAATCCGGTTGATCTTGAGCGGCATTGGACGGCATATTAATTAATCTTTCGGTGCATCATTTATAAGGCTAATTTATTGTAGTTTTAAAAATCATTTATGCAACTTCGAGCAAGCAAGCAAGAGGCCCGGCGTAGCTCAGGATTTTTGTAGAATGATGATGTAGACGGCAAGCGAAAACTTATTTAGTCGCATTGAGTGATTTATGAGTCTGCGTCTCCACATGTTATTCTTTATTTCTTTTGTGTTCATTCGCTGGTCGTCCTCGTCTTTTGTATGTTTATATGTACTAGAATTGCCCAATGATCCAAATTCGAACACTTGCATGAGGCAAACACAATTTTTTTCAATATTTCGATCACTAGAACTTTTTAACATGTAGACTCTATTGTGCACATCTATGCAACTATCCGCCCTATTCTCAACTCTATGTCAACAAACATGGACTGTAGTGACATGTGAGAGAGCTGCTGAAGCTTTTGTGTATTCTCACGCACATTTTAAAGCTACATCATTAAAAAAGCTGTTTTTTTACAATAGTCTGTTAAGTTCAAGTTGCCAGTCTGTTAAGTGCAGTTTAACAATTACAAATGCTTCTTCTTTGCTGTGCAATTTGAATTGCGCGGGAAACCAACAGTTGGCTGATAGCACCAGAATTGTTGTTTCCTAAGCACGTTGCGCCATGAAACGAAACTCAAATCGAATTTTTGAGTTGCTTTATCAATTGGTAGCACAATATTTTTGAGAAACGATACTTTCTCTCAAAAATATTGTCCGGCACTGAAATTGCATCACTTTTGTCATGCAAACAATTTAACACACTTCCATTTTCATAATTATCGGTATTTTCAATAAATTCCACCAATTACCTTGTTGTCCATTTCAGCAGTGTGTTAACAGTAGTAAAAATTTTGACATCACCTGTTTATGAGATGTTAAAAAAGTTGTAATAATTAGAGAAAGAGCTTTCGGTGAAAGAGCAATTCTTTTAAAAATGTCACAACAGCTTCTGTTAGACACTAACAGACTTTTAATTTGTTGATAGAGTGCTGAGCATTTGGCGGTATAGAGCTCAATTAATATACGTTTGATGTTAATCATAGCATAGCGTTTGATAGTTTGATTTAAAACAATATGTTGACATAGATACAAACATTACCACACGCTTTTTTTGCGTTAATTTGATCTTGTCGTGTCGCTGCGTGTCGAAAGTTCAATGCATTGCAATATTTATAAACAGTGGTTATTGTTCCCAGACCTACCAATAAATCTGTGTCGTAATTTAACAGTCTATTAGGTATTAACAGAACGCCAAACCCGTCGAATTCAACTGTATCTGTTCTTTCGGACTCAATGGATCACATTTGCGAAATTATTACTCGATTAGCCTCCAAACGAACACTACTCGACGATCATGGTCTGGCCTTGTTGTGCGCGTACATCGACCAATATTATGATCTCAACGCGAAATTGGAACAATTTAAGTTTAATGCACCAAAGATATGATCACCAACAATAACGCAGAAAACTTTCAATTTGCATTAAAACTTTTTTTTATAGATTTTCTTTACCAAACTTTCGCCAAACTAGTAAAGCAATATTGAGCGTATGAAAAAATGGAATTTTTTCACTGTCACGGTGCACTTTCGCACCAAACTTGGCATACAAACCTACTTCATGTTAACATCCATCCATATGTGTACCATGCTATGTATATTCGGCCAAACGGTGTCAGAGACTATAGTCTTCGGGATGACACACAAACTGATAGATAAACAAACAAATAGACAAACAATTATACAGACAGACAACCATCCATATAAACATATATTATTATTATTATTACCATTTTTTTCAAATTCGTTTTTTGCAACTTATTTGTTGCATTCGCCGTTGGTGCTTGTTTTTAGTGTTAAGGTGCAGCCAAACCCAACGCATTTTGTCTTGGGTCAGGCTCTAGATGAATGTCATTGCAGTCTTGTATTTAGGTTAATTATGTTTTCTGTGTTTTTTTTTTTTTTTTACTTTAGTTGACTTGAAATAATTTGTAAGTTTTTTAGAGTCAAATCAATGTTTTGTAAGCATTAAATTGGTTGTTAGTGTTATTACAAAAATTATAATGTTTCTGAAGCATATACAGATTTGTATCTGTCTCAACACGTGACGCCACAACAAAGCGTCGATCTGCGATAAGCGTTTGTTTTATTGTCAGCGAACGACGGATTTTTTTTACAAGTTATGAAAGTGCTAAGATTTAATTGTTAGGAACTAGTTTAATTGGATGGCACGCTAAGAACTCGGTCGATTTGAAGGGGTGATCCAGGTTAGCTGTGTTGAGTTTTGTGTGCAACACAAATTCGTGCAAACTCTTTGTGCTTAGATAGCGTAATGAATAGAGGATGACTCAATTCGATTTTTATTTACAATAATTCTTTAAATCAGTCAGTCACACATAGTCACAGTGTTTCACAACAATGTCTCGTTATTACTAAGCACCAAGGACCATTAAATACTTACAGATTACATTTCTGCTGCCAGAAATTCTGTACATCAACAGAATTGTTGTTGGTTCAACTGATGTAGCGTAACATAAAGGGCTAGACTTGACTAAACAGGTGAACGGATGTAAAGCGGGAATATATTCATTTATAATAAATAAATAAATAATTATTAAATAACAAAAACACAATAAAAACAAACAGCAGAGATATTGTCTTTCTTCATATTTAACACTAGAAACGATATCGATCCCATATCAGCATGGCTGCCTTGTATTTCGCCTATTTACGCTACAGAAGGTACTGTAGAAATAGGCGAAAATTAGCTGGTTATTAATATATTCCTCCATTTTGATTATCAAATAAGTGGTTGGAATTGTTAAAAAAAAATGGAATTTCCACAGGAAAAGGCACAATTCAATCGATTAAGCCTAGGATGCGAAATTTGCTTCATTACTTTGGCAAGACACATAACAAAAACAACGGAACTTAAACAGCCAAATCGGGACTCAAGTGACTTTGATAATTGACAGAATCATTTTTTAAAGCCTTTGGAACCCTGATTAAAATCGTATTTTTGGTACTTCTGAATTTATGTAAAAAATTTTAGTATTTTCCGTAATCTAAACGCATGTAACACAAACATTAAGTTGGTGAGGCAACAACGCCAAGTGGGCGCGCTTGATTTGAGGCGCTGTTGATGTTTTAAACGGTCGGTTGTTGTTGGTGTTGCAGTTGACTTAGTTTGTCTTGGCTTGGCTTTATTAGTGTACCCACCGCAACCTATGCGACGCCTTCATAGTTTTTAGCAGCACCACAATCAACGACTGTTCGACTTAACGTCTGACAAACGGCAATCTTGAGCCTATCTGGCAGTCAATTCCATACATCATTTGGCATAGTTTCCAACTTGACGCACAACTAAAAATAGTCATAGCGTATAAAATGGTTTTATGAGGGTACGCTTAATGAAAAAATAGTCACAGTCATAATCATGGTCTATCATTTGGTATAACTTCTCTCATCCCAACACGCTTCGCCATGGTTGTGTTCAAATTAACTGGTTTTTTGTTTTTTTTTTCGCTCTTGTTGTTTGTGTTTCTCGATTGACATTGCGTTTTAAAGCAATAATTCGATACGAGATAATGTTTAGGTTACTTTGTTTTCCTTTGTGTTATATATGACCGATACATTTGTTAATCATTCGAATGTAACACAAGTAGTCTGCGTTTGATTTCAACAATGAAAGATATCAAAATAAGAGTTAGTGAATAATTCAACTGAATATAAACGCACTCGAGGTTGTGATAGCAAACATTTAAAAAAATCAGGTTTAATAAATTGTTATATGTATGTATATTTGATAAAAATGCGCTGATAGTTCAAGTAGTAATTTTCTATTTTAAGAGCTGAGTGGATAGGACACCGGGTGGTTTTTTCGCACCTCCTGCAATGAAAAAGAAATAGTTATAAGAAACTTCTGAGTTTATGCAAATACATACTAAACACCCTCACATGTTGACCACTCGCCTAAGTTGAAGTGGCTATTTGATGGAACCAAAGGTAAGCTCGAGCGACCTGTCTTTGCTTGGCCAATGGCATAGTGATACTTGTATTCGGCGCTGAGTTCGACAATGAAGAAGCTCGACGAAAAAGTGAGATACCAAATAAGCCAGCAGCATTATTCACTCAGCAGGCGCTTACAAGAACAAAAACGCATTGCATAGACAAGACGGTCACAACAAAAGCGAGAGACCAACCAAGAACTATAATAAAACATTTTCAATACGATTCAACGCTTCAAAAATACGCGTGAGTGTGACACCCCAGCAGACTTGCATCGCTTCAATTTTAACGCGAACTCGAAGTTTCACTCTGACATCAGCCTTAGGTTTAACCATAGAGTCGGTCACTAACTCTTCTGACGAATGTTCAGAAATATAACATGTGGACAAATCAACAATGACCTCAAACCAAGCTCTTCAAAATGTAAAAAACCATATCTATCATTAGCTGCGATCACCTACCGTACTCAATAGTGCAATCAATAAACATTTGATTTCTTCAATTGAATCATAATCATACCTGCATATTTACATAATCTTCTTGCTATCGACTTGCATTGGCCCCGCCGCTGCTCGGGATGTGTGTAGAATGAAGATATAAACGGCAAGTGAAAACTTCTTTAGTCGCGTTGAGCGATTTTTGGTAGGGCAAAATTTTATGAACTCGCGCCAACGACATGCTATTCAAAGAGTAGGAATCCCAATATTTTTTTGGGATTTTGTTGCTGGGAACCGTACATTCTCTCTCGTTCTCATGTTGTATATACTTGAAATTCTGATTTGGCGTGCCAAAACTGCATAGCAATAGAAACATAGATACAGCCAAGCATGAACAACACAAGGCACTGTTTCTCTCTTGCCGCTATTCCAGTGACCATTATATACTAAAGAAGAAGGGAACGCTCTACTTTCGAGCGTACTCAATACAACAATAACAACAACAAAAGAATATGCAAGAAACGGCAAAGCATATACAACGTACGTAACATCTTGCGCGTGGTCTTCCAGTGGTTTTGGTTTTATTTAATCCTAAAATAACATAATTGTCTTAGAAAATCAAAAAAATAAACAATGCCAGTTTATTTCAAGCGCAAATGAGTTGATTAAAAACAAAAAAATATTTTAATATTTTTCGGTTCAATATATTTTGCGCCAAAGCGTTACATACAACTCCCATATAATCCATATGCTATAATAATATAGAAGACAAACAGTGGAAAGCACTTCCACTTCGACTACTCAGCTTTTACCAAAGTCATATGTACCAATGTGATGTATTAGGTATCAACTGTGTTCATTCGCTGTTTTCCGTGGCTATTTTTCGCTTTTTTAGAGAATCATTCTTTCCGCGTTTATAACCATTTCAATCTATCGCTTTACTGTACGCTTATATTTTAATAATAGTGTAAAGGCTTAATATTTATTTCTGACAAACACTTTCATCTAGTTATCTCTGTATCATAAAATAGCAATATCCATATGATTTGATATTTCGAGGGCACTTCATACACGCCATATGCTTCGCTATGCTGCTCAGCATGTCTATTTTTCGCTTGGGTTGAGTTGGTTGGTGTTGGATTGTTTTAAGATATATTCTGTGCTGTTGTAGTCTTGAAATAATTTCAATTTAAATGCATTAAATACAAAAATCAGAACACATATGGCACAACACATGATGCATATGACAGAGAATTACTCAAGAAATCTGCATAATGAACAACATCATCGCTCAAAGACAAGTTCTATGATGACTCAGACTTAGCCTTAGGCACTCGAAGCGCTCACTTGGTGGCACTTGTCTATGCAAATGTACTCACATAAATTTTCTAGTTTATCAAAAATTAAATAGAAAAACAATATAAAAAAAAACCGAGCAACACTCACATTAACTATTGCAAATTTAAATTGCAACAAACATTTTACAATTTGTTAAAAAGAAAACTTTTTTTGCTGAAAATATTGCGTTTTCATCTGTTAAAATTTTCACTTTGATCTTAGCGGGCGCTTCTTTTCGCAAAACTATAATTTTTAAAAATAGTTTAACGGCGATGTTCACGTATCTCAAGTAAATTTAGCAAAAATCGTGCGATTCACATTTCATCTGTACTATATATTATATGACAACATTTCGTTTTTCGGGGCGCACTTTCACTTTTACTCGGTTGATGGCCGCTACAACAAATAAGTACTTCGTTTATTTGAACTGTGGTTTAATGATCAACCCTTGCACTTAGATTTCTTATAATATTTATAGTATAGTTGAATGGTATTTGGGTATTTCAAACAGCCTCTTTGAAGGAAAGAGGCTTAGACACTTCGCGAGAGATTTGTTTCTGCTACACTCAGTCGCTATCTCTCTTCGAGTGCGGACGTCTGTGCTTCTTGTCAATCATTAGCATTTAATATAAACCTTCCATATACTTTCTTTCTAATTGTGCCACTCTCCCGTCCCGCGCACGTCTGGTAATACTTTCGTTTCATAAGTTTTAGGTAATCATGGCTAATAGGCCGCCTAATCTAGGTTATAATCGCTTTACTAGTCTTAGCGATAGGCACAAGGAAAAAAGGGCTATATCCAAAAGTCTCCAGACGACTTTCCCGAATCGCCTGAAATTGTGAAGCATAACCCCAAATTTATAGTAATGGCTTCCAAAAAACGCGCTCTAAACATCACAATTTTTCACCAGGTAGCGGAAGCGCTCCTAAAAGTTAACTCATTGCCTGGCATATGTGGAATTGTGTGCAAGCTATACAATAGTCTGAACTCCCTCACCTGATTCGCTCGTGCTCGAGCAGAGTATGACGTAATTGACGAGCGTACCACAAGCTCGTGAAAAATTTCAAATTTTGTTGAGAGAGAATGTTCGTCGTGTATCGCGTTGTTCGCGAAGCTTCTCACTTTGAGTTGAGTTTGCAACGTGAGCATATTTCTCTTACTGAGGCTACATTGTCACTCATCGATCATGATAATATGTATGCGAGACAGTACTTCAAGATTACACACTTGTCGTCGTCCTTGTAGCTGTAGGACGAACATTTTTCGTAAGCACACACCAAGCATCCTTCATAGTTGAGGGCGCGAAGCACCAAGTAGAATGACATATTTTTATGGTAAGCCATCCGACTTCATATGCCTCAGTGAGCACAACAAGGCCATTGCACCAACAGCAACATCAAAACAATTCTGATAGTTTCTCGATCATCTTCGTTGTTACGCAGTTTCAAAATTCGGAGAAACACACAAAAAATGCCACAATTAAAAATATAAAGAAGTGAGTTCTTTGAAAGCAAAGTACTAAATGTGCACAAAATGGTAAAGTCGTGAGCAGGCGCCGGAGAAGCCGAGGTATGTTACTTCGAATACTTGGAGTTTTTAAGGGACCAATAGATGCAAATGGAAGCCGTGTATGGCTCGCTTTAGTGGCATGCTGGTTGCAATTTATGTCATTATTACATTAGGTTTATACGGAGTGGGCAATTTTAGGTGGACATAAAAGAAAGGCTTTTTTTGTTCTATAGGTGTGAGATTATTTACTTACAACATACTTTGATTTAGTTTAGCCCTAATAATCTAACTGCCTGGAACTTGGGTTTTGCTCTAAACAGAATATTCTTTAATTTTCTGTATCTTACGAAGAATAATTGTATTAAAATGTAAAAGATCTGAAACCAGTTTAGTATTAATCTAAAAATTATCATTTATTTAAAACAATGAATTATTAAAATAATTTTAAATTATAAATTTACTACTGTTATTTCCATTTCAAGAATAGATTCTACCGTCTCAAAAATCTTAAGTACCGGTTCAAATTCATTTCGTACACACATCTACACACAAAAACAGAAATGAGAAAGAATGTGCAAAAAATTTGCTTCGCGACTATGTTGTGTGTAAACGCAAGCCAACAACACCAAAGAGGAACCGGCGATAGTTTTGTTCGAAAAGTTGATGTGTGTAAATGCCATCTTAGTGATCAGAGTTGGAGTGTAGCAAAGTATATCACAAGACATAAGCGGAAGCTCTAAGCGGGTGGAAAAGTTCAGCCAACCATAGAGCACAAGCTTAACACTTTTAAGTTCAAATTATGAACTGTTTAAAAAAAACACGATTGTTTTAGTGAGTTGATCAAAATATAACTGACTTTATTTTTCATCATTTTTGTTCTTATATACTAATTACAAATATATTTTATTGAATTGTATTTTTATTTAACAAGTAAACAATTCTATGGAAAAAGTTAAGTTTGCAATTTGTTATTCTTTAGTAATTTATTAATTTTGTATTTATTAACTTTATTGCATTTTCGTTCATTTATATGGGAACGGAAATGCAAGAAAACAATTTTCAAGAAAAAGTCTGGATTTAATAATTTATTATGTTTTAAATAATTCTTAGGAAAAATAAATTGTTAGATTATGTTGTTGATATGGTTTCGGGGAGTGATGGGAGATATTATAACACCCCCACCGTTAGTCTGAGGCTCCGCCGAGGAAACAATAAGGGTTCTTGTTTTAAGTGTTTTTACATAGATTATGATAAAGATAATAAAACAATAGAAATCCCTATACTACTACCGGTATTTACCAGAGTGTTTTTAAAAAATTTATTATTAACAATTTTTATGGTTTCATTAAACTGTATATCCTTAATATCTAAGTCAGTAAGTTGAACATTGTTTTTATTTATTTTTAATATAAATTTTTCCAAGACAAATATTTCTCTTGTATTTACTTTAAAATTTTCGTAAGTCTTTAATTTTGTCTTAACAACACAGTTTTCGAATTTTATTAAATAAGTTTTAAATATTTCTAGTTTATATGGATGTTTACAGTTAGTTTCAATTTTATCTTGATAGTGTTTGAATATAAGTAAGCCAGGGTAAATTTCTTTTTCTTCTGAGTCTTTTGTTAATTTCATATTACATTTAGGTTCATGATTTTTGACAATACTCGTTAGACAATTATCATTTATTTTTTCCAAGTTTTTATATTCTAATGTGTTTGATTTATATACTTCGTTGTTTTGAATAAGAACAGTGTTCCTGATTAGTAATAAGGTTCTATTTTTATTATCAGGAATTGGTTCAAATACTACTTCTGAAAATGATTCGTTCAAAAATCTTGGAACATTCAATGTCAATACTATGAAGTTTTCTTTATATGCTAGAGATACTTTTGTCTGAAGATAAGATTCTATATTTCCTATAAAGTTAAATTCTTCCTCTGTTAATATATCTGAAGGGATTATCCCTAATTTTGTATTAAAAATAACGTGTCCAATCTCGTTCACATGGTCCATTAGTAGGTTGATGTCGTTATTAATGCGGAAAACGTTCTGTAAAAATAGGGTTTCGTCTTCTAAGTCGAGAATTTTATTCTGCGTCTCTGTCTTGAGTCTGTTTACATAGGTCTGTATTATTTTCTGTTGGCTATTTATGTGGTCCGTAATATTTGATATCCTGTTTGACATAGAAGTGCTCAAATATGAGACTTCGTTTAACGCTGTCATTGTGTCTTTGTTATTTTTTTCGAGGTTTATAATTTTGTCGAAAATTTGTTTTTCGTCGTCACTGTCCATTGTGCCTATCATAAATTTTAGTCCTTTGCCTATTGCGTTCACTAATCCTCGTCTTTGTCTGAATTTAGGTGTCAAGTTATTTATCTTCGTCTTACATATTTCCATGTTTTTATTTACGCTTTCTAATAGTGGAGTGATGTTTGTGTAGGTATCCGAAAATTTGTGGATATTGTCCTGTAAGAAATTGGCTGTTTCCATATATTGTGTAGTATTGATAGCGTGAATTATTCTAATGTATTTATCAATGATCTCTACATCTCTTATCTTAATTGGTATATAACCATGATTGTCAGATAGGTCTTGGATGTCGAGGTATTGTCCGTAGGTAACCATAAAAATAGTTGGCAGAAAAATCCAAAGTGTCATCTGGAAAGATTGTATATTGTATATCTGTATACTCAGGCAAAATTTTATTATTTAACTTTTATTCTGGGGTTATCCCTATCTTGAAATTTCTTACTTACACATCTGTCCTGTCTTTATTCAATTTGCCTATGTATTCTTCTTTTTTCTTAGTCATTAAATCATGAATCTCTGTATATTTCTCCTCATTAATTTTTCCATTCAGGAAATCAATAGGTCTGATCTTCGTTGTGCTATGAATTGTGTTGTTGTAGTATCCTATTATGCGTAGAATTTTTTCCTCTGTTGTTTGTTCTATATTCTTTTCTTCGTGCCTTAAAAGCCTTATATGCTCATTTATGGTATTGTGTAGACGTTCTATGTCCGCATTGGAGGTGTGGTTACTGCTTGAGGTAAAGTGTATATTAATTTTTTCTTTATTGAGGAATTCGCGCATTGGAATGGCTTTAAACCCTAGCTCATTGTCTACAACTATTTTTCCTATCTTACCAAATGTATTTATGTACTGTAGTAGTTTAATTTTAAATTCCGTCCAAGTTCTACTGTTTATCTTGTATGCGACTGCATGTTTTGTAAATTTGTCTATTATTGTTATAAAAAGTTCTTTTTTTAAAGTGTAGAATACGTCTATATGAGCTATCTCTCGTGGTTTGAGTGGGGTTTCACTGACTCTAAATGGTATTTTAGGTGGTCTTCTGTCATATTTTTCAATGGTGCATATTTCACAATTGTTAATGAATTGTGTTATTCTTAATTTTAGGTAGGGGTTGTATATTTTGTTTTTTAGTTCCCCGTAGACAGCCTCTATTCCCCGGTGGTTCTTACTTAAATGTTCTTTTTCTATAGCATTCGTCAGTTCTTCTTCGTCTTTGATGTCTCTAAGCAACTTGGAACATCTTATTATCCTAAATTTTTCATTATTTGAAAAAAGTTCTATATATACGTTTTCCAGAGAGTTAAAAAATTCGTTATCTATGTAAATTGCATTCAGTTGGTTTGGGTTGAAATGATTTTTCAAAAGAGAGATGGAAGTTTCCCTGTCGAGTTTCTTAATTCCTATTACTTTTCTATTATTCTTGAAGACGTTCTCATTTTTTATTCTGGCTGCACCTGAAGAAATTTTCTTAATAATGATTTGATTCTTAAACATGTTGATAGGGGATTCTGTATCGTTTATCTTAAGCACTTCTGATTCCAAAGTATTGACGTTAGCAATTTCGGGTTCTATTCTCGATAATGCGTCGGCGTTGTTGTTTTTTATCCCTCTTTTATAAACGATTTTATAATCGAATTCAGAAAGTTTAAGCCTCCATCTTACCAATTTGGAATTTGGCTCCTTAATTGAAAATAGCCATGTGAGAGGTTT
This sequence comes from Cacoxenus indagator, assembly GCA_035041755.1. Taxonomy (NCBI): domain Eukaryota; kingdom Metazoa; phylum Arthropoda; class Insecta; order Diptera; family Drosophilidae; genus Cacoxenus; species Cacoxenus indagator. The sequence continues at coordinate 29,278 of JAWNKX010001080.1, forward strand.
GTGGTCCGTTTCTATTTTAAACTGTCTTCCAAAGAGGTATGGGCGGAAATATTTGGTAGCCCAGATTATGGCCAGAAGTTCCTTTTCGATGGTGCTGTAATTGCACTCGTGCTCGTTAAGAGTACGACTCGCGTAGCAAATGGGGTGGTTGTCTTGAGAAAGTATTGCCCCCAGTGCAAAATTGCTGGCATCCGTCGTAAGTGTAAATTCTTTTGAGAAGTTTGGATAAGCCAGGATTGGGTCGTGAGTTAGTAATGTTCTAAGGGTATTGAAACTCTCTATGTATTCTGGGTCAGCAATGTTCATTTTAGTGTCCTTCTTCAGGTATTTGGTCATAGGCTTAGCTATCCTGGAATAATCTTTTATAAATTTTCTGTAGTATCCTGTTAGTCCAAGAAACTGTTTTATTTGTTTGGGAGTTTTAGGCATTGGGAAATTTTTACGCAATCTATCTTTTTAGGGTTAGCTTTTATTCCAAGAGGTATCACTATGTGTCCGAGAAATTCAGTCTCCCGTTTAAAAAACTCTGATTTATCTAGTTGTATCTTAAGATTAGCTTCTTGTAAGCGTCGAAAAATTAAATTAATTGAATTAATGTGTTCTTGTATGGAGGTGGAAAAGATGATTATATCATTTAAGTAAACTAAACAAATTTTGTTAATATAGTCTTTAAGAACATTATTCATTAGCCTTTGGAATGTCGCTGGGGCGGTTTTCAACCCGAACGGCATTCTAATGAATTCATAGTGTCCTCCTTCCACGGTGAAGGCGGTCTTATGAATATCTTGTTCCCTAACTTCGATCTGATGAAATCCTTTGACCAAATCTAATGTCGTGAAATACTGGCATCTTCCCAGTTTATCAAGGATTTCATCGATGTTAGGAATTGGGTGCTTGTCGTCTATGGTAACTTCATTGAGTTTCCGATAGTCTACGAAGAGCCTCCATTTAGTTTTCCCACTTGCGTCGGCCTTCTTCGCCACGATCCAAATGGGTGCCGAATAAGGAGAGTTACTGTGTCTGATAATTTTGTTGTCGAGCATTTCCTGTATTTGTGCTTCTACTTCGTTTTTATGTATGTAGGGATAGCGATATGATTTGGTATGTATGGGTATGTTGTTGGTGGTTCTGATCTCATGTTTTATGGCGGATGTGAACGTTAATTTAGTTCCATCCCAATAAAATATGTTTGGGTATCTCCTTATTAATTTCAAAAGTTCTCCCTTTTCTTCAACATTCATGTGCTCCGTTCGAATTTGTTCTATCGGTGGTTTACTATTTCCACCTTCAATAGTACTGAAACCATCGTAGTCTACCTTCTGCGTAGACAAACGATCGTTCTCAGGTAAGTTGATTGTTTCTCTTCTGTCTTCTATTATAAAAATTTCTCCTGCTATGATTTTTTCGTTATCCTCTTCAAAACACATTACGTCGTCGTTGAATTTATTATCTTCAAAAATCATTGGCAATGTTCTGTTACCAAAACTTATACTCTTAGTCTTATAATCTATGATAGCATTTAATGGTTTTAGGATATCATTGCCTATTAAACCATCATAGAAGTCATGGAATTTTATTATGAAAAATTCAAGTGTGCCTATTGCTCCTAATTCTTCAAAAGTGGGTATTATAGCTTTTTTATTAACACAAAGTTAGTGTTGTAATATTTTTATCAATAGGGGGTTTGTTAAGTGAATTCTTTTGGGATGACAAATCCCAGGGTTTAAGATTGAATTCGTTGCCCCTGTGTCTATAATTAATCGTATATGTCCCAACTTAGTCTTAATTACTATAGATGGTAGCTTGCCCCCGAGGCTGGAACCCGAAAATTTTCCGATAGTTCCATTTTGCCTATGTCCATAGGTTCCGGTGCGTGTCTGAAGTTTTGTCTGTTTGGAATGAAAGGTGGGTTCGATGGGGTTTGATTGTGTAGATTCCGATGTGGTTGTTGGGGGTGTCTGTATTGTTGGTCATTAAAAAGTTGTTGGTTATTCAAAGGTTGTTGTTGGTTATGTCTGAATTGTGTGTTGTTCATGGGTTGGTTCTGGAAATTTCTTCGTTTGTTATTAAAATCTAGACGTTTGTTTGGTTGCGAGTAGTTTTTTTGGTGTAACTTATTATTATTGTCCGTCGAATAAGCATACCCGGCTTGGAACAGAATGTCCATGGCCCCTTCTAAATCCGCTGGGTTTCTGCAAAATAGTACTGATTTCATTGGCTCGGGCAGTTTGCTTTTGAAAATGTTTAATGCGGTGTGCATGTTATTGATTGCACTTTGTCTGGTGGCTTCACCTTCTCCTAATATGACTTTTATTTTGTTATTTAGCCTCTGTAGTTTATTTTTTATATCTTCATAAAATTCTACTGTGTTTGTTTTAAATGTTACACTCCTTAACTCATCAAAAAGCTCCTCGCAGGACCGCCTATCCCCAAAGTTGTTTTCAAAATGTTCTTTATCTCTGGCCAAGAGACGGCGTGGCAATTGATTTCGATGATCTGCCTGGCTTTTCCTTTCAGTTTCGACTTGATTATGTCCGAAAATATTAGTTGTGATATTTCGTCAAACGTACGCAGATGTGGGTGTACCCTATCTATCAGTGTAGTGAAGGTTTGTAGGTCCCTACGGTCCCCATTAAATTCTGGTAAACTGTTCAAGTATTTTAATGGACTTATTGTTAGTCTGTTAGCTTGTTCTACTTCCTGGTCCAACATTTTTGTAATTATTGTTTTTCCTATAAACTAATATGTTTTAATTTTCTTTTCTTAACTAAATATTCCTTTCTTGCAAGTTTCTTTATTAATGTTATCTGTTGAGAGAATCTTTCCAGGATTTCAATATCCTCTTCCTTTGGAGTATACAAAATAATTCTCTCTATTTCCAATTCTATTGTAAATTTCTCCCTCATATTCATTTAATACTGACAAGATATTAGGTTTTAATTATAATTGGTATTGTATATGAATTTTATTCTTACGTTAATTGGTATTGTATATGTTCTTCTTTACATACAAAAAAAAATAAAAATAAATCTTACTCTTAATGTTGATTTGGTGTGGATTGGCATCGAGGACTTCTGATTCCTTTGAGTTATGGTTGTTCTTTGGAAGTGTTGTTACTTGGTGTATGAAGAAAAATTTGTATTTCTCCTTGAAGAGTGTTGTGTTGTCACTTGATGGTTTAATTTCGGTGAAGCAAAAAAAAATGTTCTTGTTGGATATTGTTTTATCTTTCAGAATAAATTTTTTCACTTAAGGATAGTGTTATTTTTATTAGTGAGGCAGAATATTTTTATAGAACTTTTTCACTTGTTGAATTAAGAATGTTGTTACTTTTATTTTTCAAAGGTTCTTAGTGAGACAGAATATTTTTATAGAAATTTTCCACTTGTTGAATTAAGAATAAAACTTTTTACTTGTCGAATATTGTTTTATCTTCCGGAATGTTTCTTCTTTTGTTTGGATTTGTTCACGGGTTTGTGCACAGATACCGCTTTAGAAATTGAAATTTCGAGTTCTACCACGTGGATGAAGAAATCTCTTGTTTTCTTATCCTTTTTAAAAAAAATTTTTCTTCACTTTTTAAAACTTTATTTTTATTTACGTTGGGTAGGACTAGCGGTATCCTACCGACTGCGCCACTTTTAAGTTCAAATTATGAACTGTTTAAAAAAAACACTATTGTTTTAGTGAGTTGATCAAAATATAACTGACTTTATTTTTCATCATTTTTGTTCTTATATACTAATTACAAATATATTTTATTGAATTGTATTTTTATTTAACAAGTAAACAATTCTATGGAAAAAGTTAAGTTTGCAATTTGTTATTCTTTATTGCATTTTCGTTCATTTATATGGGAACGGAAATGCAAGAAAACAATTCTTAAGAAAAAGTCTGGTTTTAATATTTGCTACGTTTTATTTAATTTTTAAGAAAACAATTCTTAGGAAAATTAATTATTTAAGTTTGTAGTCGTTTATTGATTTTGCGTAATTGCATTTATTTATTTTATTGCATTTTCGTTTATTTATATGGGAACGGAAATGCAAGAAAACAATTTTCAAGAAAAAGTCTGGATTTAATAATTTGTTATGTTTTAAATAACTCTTAGGAAAAATAAATTGTTAGATTTTGTTGTTGATATGGTTTCGGGGAGTGATGGGAGATATTATAACACTTAACCCCACGCCAGATGACGAAAGCTCCGTACACTACAAAGCACGCGATCTTTTCTGCTACAGACATAGGCAGTTACAACATTGAAATGCTTTAATATTTTCTTTCCTTTAAAACATGCATTCATTGTAAATTTTTCCTTTTACATCAAAGCCTTTACGCCACATAACTGAGGCTCCTTGTCTTGCACGCTACTCCACCTACCAGATCCGTCAAAACTGCAGCCGCTATCACCGGCGGTTGCAATTTCATTCAGTGCAGCCAAGTCAGTGACTATTGGAGTGATACCAAGACGGCTGAAGAGACCGCACTCTAACGACCTTCTAAGCAGAACGTTGCCATGTTACCAGTGACATCAGTGCCTACAGTGAAAACTCGCTTAATGACTCGCTAAATGTTGTAATGCTAATCGGGACAATGTAACAACGGCCCATCCCCTTAATCGAATAAGCGTGGATTTGTTTAGCAGCGTCCTGCATAAATTCGCGAATTCACAAAAAAAATTTCAAAATACATTCGAAAATGCATTGATTTGGTACCGAAAAAAAAAGCAAGCAAATCAAACGAATGGCAGGTATTTGTATGTTATACTCACTTCCTTGAAATCGAATAGCAAATGCAAAGGAATGAAGTAAAAACAACAAACAAATGAAATGAAGTGACTCGCGTTCGATTAATTAGTGGAACTTCCAAAAATTTGGGAAACTTAAAATTATTTGTTTATGTTCTGCTTCGGCGATCACTTCGGCTGAAGCAAACCGCATGTGCAAAAGAGAAGCAATGCGAAAAAAAAAGTGAGAAGACACATACACGTTGCCAATGGCAAACACTTCGGTTAGACGCAATCGGCATGTGCGAGGCAGCAAAAACGGCTTCGTATGCCTTCGTGGGCTCACATATTTTTTTTCAACACTTATCGTGTAAACATCTGCTGCACAGCGACTTCCAGGTAGTTGTTTTTTTCGCATTTGTTTACTTGGTTTGATGCTTGTTTCGTTTGCATTCGGTCCGCATTCCAATCCGAACAAGTGTGCTGTGTAAGCGGGTATTTGTAATTTGGAAATGTCGCCATGAAACACCATTGATTCTATTTGGTCGATCGACTGGCTGATGCTTGCTTCGCTCATAACGAAACGAGCGTTTTGTTTGCCGTTTTAAAGGCATTCGTGTAAAACTCTATTGTTTGCGATACAAAAATACTATTCTTGACAAGCGGGTGTTCTTTAGCAATAAAAAAATCGTTTATGCAAAAAGTCTTTCAGCTATCAAAGTGCCCCTCGTATTGTTGGCTAATTATGCCAAAAATTTAGAAACTACTTGTCGCATACACCATATATACTGAGCCGGTGCTTTTGAACACAGTAGTGCCTATTGCATCGGACTATTGACAACATTTAAACCTGCAATTTTCATTGATTCATTGATATACATACATAAAACACATAGTTCATTGCTAGAAAGTCAGTGATTGTTAATCTTTATGCCCTTGTAACGATAACGTTTAAAAGCTCAATTTCAAGCATGTAGTGCATCGAAAAGTCGCTTACAATCGTTTGTTTTGTGAATACTCATTTATTACTCTACACAAACACACACAATTTATGGTGCTTTTATTTGTTTTTATTCGCTGCTCTTTTCTCGTTTTTGATATATCTTTTTGCTATTTTAGCATTTGTGGCTCCAGCAAGTCGCCCATTGCGCAGGTATTAGTCAGGAAGTTAATTAATCAAAACTATAGCAACAAAACCGGCAGCAGCAGCGAAGCGTAGTAAAAAAAAAAAGAATTATTTAAATAAAATAAAAATTTGTTAAATTGAAAAAAAGCAAGAAAACAAAAAATAAAAATCTAGAAAATAAAAATTTTGCGGAAAACAAAAGCTTTGCAAATACAAAAGCGACAACAACACTTTGTTGTCATTTGCATATTTTTTACGACTAAATTTTATTATGATAATTATTTATTGCAATTTGCAGTTGCATAGTCGCAAAAAGCCAAAGCAATCAACAAAAAACTAAGCCAAGTCCAAAAGCTCAAAACAAAATGAAGTCGTATTACCTCAGTTATATATGGTATACGCCAGGTTAGCATGTCAGCTGGACTTTACTGATTAATTACGATTTTAAGTCAAGCCAAAAAAAATATGTTTTTCATGTGGCATTAAGCTCTCGATTACTCATACAAAAAGAAGCGTTAAATTAATGCTAAGTCGTAATCATGATATCACCTCTATGCATTTAATTTGAGATATAAAATGTTGGCTTTAAATACAGCATATATAATACTTAACACAAAAAAATGTTGTACGCAAGACAATGGCCAAATAAGTCAACTTTTGCAAAGAAAACATAGTCTGCCTTGCCTGTTCAATATGCACAGCCAATTCAGAACTTGCATACATGCGCAGGGCATTGCCATCGCTAGTTCTTTCGCTAGTCTATATTCGACTGCTGCGCTAAGTCTTCTAACCTACGAATTTCGTTTATACCACTTGCGCTAACGATATCGCTCATAAAAGTATATCACTTGCCACAGTACTTGCTGTAGCGTTGCTAATAGTTGTTGTATCTTAGAGAAGTTAAATAACTATAGTGGCAAACGGTTATATTAACTTGAGATATAGGAGTTGTGCTCGAAAGATACTCTGCTCAAAAGATCACTGTATATTTTTTTCTTTTTAAAGTATAACATCTCAGATATACTACACTTGTGCCAGCGCTTTTTCCAATCCTCACAGCACTTCTGATATGCGTTTTCATCAATTGTGGCAAGCCTCCGTACTTACAAGTTTATTTTTAATTTTGGTAACAGGAAAAAAGTTACCAACTCCGTATTTTTTACGGTTTACGGTTTTCTAAGATAGAAACTACATTCGAAACTAACTAAGATAGAAACTACATTCGCCAATCGGCTCCTATTTACTCATATGAAATAGTTGGTCTAAACAACGGAGTCCAATGTTCTTCATAATATCTGCTTTAGTGTAGATCGAAAATAGTTCTTCGTTAAAGTCTGGCTACCATGAAAAGCCTTTCTCTAGAAAGAAGCTAAGCTAAGAAGATGTATCTTTAGTTTAATAACCAAGTCCGAGATCCACATATATTTAATATGTTAATACTAGTAATTTCAATAGCTAGAGGTTTTCGCTGTGACTTTACAACTTCACAACAGTACAACTAACAAAAGCTGAAAGGACAGCCTGCACCGTAGAACTGCAAGGCAAATTAGGCCGAGGTGTGACCTTAGATAGCCCTTATTAAAAATTTTATCAATTGGGAAGGCACGTTGCAAGGCTTATTGTGGCATCAAAAGATTTCTGCAGGAGTTTTGGTGGAGCAGAAGCAGGACATTGGAACTATTCGTCCAGCCAATTGCACGTGTCCTAGGGCTAGGCTGCAGCAACGTGGCTGAATTAGCTCTTCCAGTCTGTACGGTCTGGCTAGCATGCCTATAAAAAGTTGTTGAGCTACGTAAATTTAGGTGGCAATTTACTACATTCAAGGGGAAACGTATATAATTATAATGAACACAAACTAACAAAACCATGATTAGGACAGAACTTTTATTCATAAATTAACTTGTGTGGGTCTTTTTTTTTTTTTTTTTTTTGTGTAGCGCATGTAGAATTCGTCGGTGATTAACAGAAGTAAATCCTATTTTGGCAATAACCTTGAGGGGCGCTTAAAAGCGTTCCATTATTTTTCGTGTTTCTCGTACAACAAACAAGCATACGTATATATATACTCAGTCCATGTAAATTGTTTCGTGATTGTTTTTTGTTTCGGTATTTCTGGCCCCGCTGACCCGCCTTCATTTCGTGTGTCATTTTAAAAAATCAACGAATTTTAAAACGCAATTATGACAAATTGTTATATGTGTTGTGTATCCTATTAGGCGCGTTAAGTGCCGTGAAATTTCGTACGAGAGATGTGCATTTATAGATCGTGATCTTTGTGCATACAAAATTACTCAGCTAACATTCGACACCAATAGATAAATTCGTGCTCAGAAAATTTATCGCAGCAACTCAATAATAAGCTCATAATGTC